>OZ012738.1:168403661-168406161 GCA_963859935.3 Lathyrus sativus | reverse complement strand
CTTATGCAGGGGCTGACAAGGCAAAGGTGGCGAGGTTAAAAACTCACAAACAGTAACTTGAATTGATTCATATGGAAGAAAAGGGGACAATCAACAATTTCACGACGAGAATCACTCTGTTGGTGAACCAAGTGAAGGCATGAAGAGAAAACATTACAGAGTAGTATGTTGTTGCTAAAATCTTGCGTTCTTTAACACCAAGATTCGACAACGTAGTTGTGGCGATTGAGGAGTTGAAGGATCTTGCGACGATGAGCAAAGAGGAGTTGCAAAGCTCTCTTGAGGCTCATGAGTAAAGAATGAAAGAGAGGAACAACGATAAGGCAAAGATGGAAATCGATTTGCAAGCTAGGTTGAATGAGAAAGACAAGAGATTGAAAGGAAAATGACCCACGAGGAACAAAGGGAATTTTCAGCATTTTGGTGGAAAAGAGTATCAAAATTAAAAGAATTCGACTTGTCAAAGGGGTGAGAGCAGCTACAAGAAACGTGGTGGTCAAGACAACTATAGAGATGAAAGAAAGAGATTTGACAAGAGCAAGGAACAATGGTACAAGTGTGAACGGTTCGGTCATTATGCGAAAGAATGCAAATAAGAAGGAATCTCAAGAGGATGAAGCCAAGGTTGCAAGACAAGAGTTTGATGAAGAGAATACACTCTTGATCATGATCACACAAGTGAATTGTAGCACCAAACAACCGCAGGATAATAGCTGCAGCAGCTCAAAGAATGTAGAAAAATTGGGCTGCAGCCAGTTGAATGATATGATTGACTGGTTGTGCGAAGATGAAGACGCCATGGTGAGTGTGAAAGGAGTTCAATACATCAAGGAGTGGTTTTTGGACTCGAGTTGTTGAACTCATATGAAGGGAATAAAGGATTAGTTTGTCAAAACCAATTGTGCCATGAAGAACAAAGTAAAGTTCTCTAATGGTCGATGGGATCAGTCATGTTTTGATCATGATGAGGGATGATGGGCATTCCTTGATCAAATATGTCTTACACATTGATGGGCGATTTGCAAGTGCACGAATAACGTCAAAGTAATACAAAAGATTATTGATCCCATGGAGACCAAACGTCAATCTATTGTTCGCTAGTGTTACGGTGTTTATCTAAGGCAAGTCAAATAAAAGGTTGGATTGTGCGAAATAAAAGTAAAGTGCGGAAATAAATTCAATAATAAAACAACAGACATAGATGCAATTCATATAGCTACGTAGTATTCCAAATGTGTACAGATAGGATGCCTTATGGGGTAATGTTTCCCACTCATGATAAGAACTAATTTAACGGGAATTGTCGCTTTCGCGTAATCAAAACCGAGTTTATCCCTAATCGATCCCTCTTATTGTCACTTATAAAAAGGCGCGTATTGCGTTAGGATTAATAAACCTATTTTTAAGAAATATAGTTTCTTAACTTAGTTGAAAAGTATTTTGACCTGGAATTTCTAACAAAAAGAGGTTCTTGCGAACCGGACTTTAAATCCATAAACACGTCCGAAAACAGTTTTTAAAATCGGTTTTCTTAAACATGAAAGATTCCTAATTAACTGAGCCAAGCTCTTCCGCTTCCTTGGAACAGTTAAAACTAACCAAATTTATCTAAAGGTTTGACGGCTTTCGATCTTACCCAACAAATTTTAAGTACAGAAAATAAGTGTTAAAAGTTAAAATGACCCCTAAGTAATTCTATCGACAGCCGTATGGAATACTATTATAACTACAACCCTTGCATCCTACCCTTTAAGATTTAGTCGGACATGGTAAAGTAAATAGACATGGTAAATAAGTGCGAGTAAATAAAGTGCAGATAAATAAATAAAGTGTGGTGTGAGAAATAAAAGCGGTGCGGGAAATAAACGACGGATAAATAAATAAAAGACAATAAATAGACAGAAACCTGCTCTAAACGAGAGGCTTTAAAATCTTGTACAACTGGAAGTAAAAAGACTGAAATAAAATGGCGGCAGGATTAACTTCTACCCAAGTGCTCCAAACTCGATTACAGACTCGATTAGACAGTCTGATAACCCCTCGATGTGAGAAGTTTATCACTTTACAATAGGTGAAATTTATGGCTTGAGTTTTGTAACTAAGCTTGAATGATTAGAAATGAAACAGAACTCCTCTATTTATTGTGGTAGGAAAGTACGGGTAAGGACAAGAATGTCCCCAAATTCCTTTTGAGAGGGAAACGAACATGTGAAGGTGGCGCCTGCTGTAACATCCATTTTAATTATTTAGTCTTTCTGGTGTTATTTTATTCCGGCGTGTCTTTTGTGGAGATTATGTAAGAAACTATAGCCTTTAATATTAATATAATATAATTGATAATGATAATAATTTGATTATTATTATTATTATTATTATTATTGTTGTTATTATTATTATTATTATTATTATTATTATTATTATTATTATTATTATTATTATTATTATTATTATTGGTATTATTATTATTGAAATAAAAGAAATGAGGAATAAGTGATTTAAG
>OZ012738.1:168386161-168401161 GCA_963859935.3 Lathyrus sativus | reverse complement strand
TGCTAATCAGAACCAAGTTGCGGGTGCGCAATTCATAGATTTGGCACATTTTCAGAGTAACAAGCCACCGACGTTTGAAGGAGGATTTTTGGATCCTGAAGCTGCATAGAAATGACTGAAGGCAATTGAGAAAATTTTCAGGACAATGGGTTGTAATGATGAGCAAAAAGTGAGATTTGGTACTCATATGCTGGAAGGTGAAGCTGATGCTTGGTGGGACAACAGTCGCCAGAGATTGGAGGCTGCAGGAACTGCTATTACTTGGGATGTGGTTCGAACTGGTTTTCTGGAGAAGTATTTTCCGGAAGATATACGAAGTGCTAAGGAGATAGAGTTTCTGGAGCTAAAGCAGGGTAATCTGACTGTAGCAGAGTATGCTGCTAAATTTGAAGGGTTGCTACAATATTGTCCTCATTACAATACTGAAGAGGCGATGACTTCCAAGTGTTTGAAGTTTGAAAACGGGCTGCGTCCGGAGATCAAGATGGAGATCGCTTGTCAGAAGATCAGGAATTATCCTGAGCTGGTAAGCATAAGCAGAATTTATGATAATGACAACCGGGCCAGGATTGCACACTATAAGGCTGTGAATGACCGTAAGGGTAAGCAGAGATTTGGTGGTACCCCTTACAATGTTCCTGCTGATAAGGGAAAACATAAGGCTGCTGCTGATAAGAAGGCCAGAGAAGGGAAAGCGTCTGCTGGTGTGAAATGTTTCCGATGTGGTGGTGCGGGGCATCGTGCTAATGATTGTCCGGATGAGGTGAAGAAGTGTTTTAAGTGTGGTAAGCCAGGCCATATGATGGAGGATTGCAGGGCTGCTATGCCTACCTGTTATAACTGTGGTGAGAAATGTCATATCAGTACACATTGCGAGAAGCCGAAGAAGTCTCAGGCGCCTCAGGCCAATGGTAAAGTGTTTGCTGTGGTAGGAACTCAATCTGCCGACGAGGAGCGTTCCATCAAAGGTACTTGTTTTATCAATAATGTTCCTTTGACTGCTATGACTGATACAGGTGCAACCCGCTCGTTCATTTATGTTGATTGTGTGAAGAGATTAGGTTTGGCGCCGTCTACTCTTGAGCATCGAGTGACTATTGAAACTCCCTCCATTAGTTCAGTGACTACTTCTTTGGTGTGTTTGAAGTGTCCACTGACTATTTTCGGTAGGGATTTTGGAGTGGATCTGATTTGTCTGCCACTTCGTAAGCTAGATGTTATTCTGGGTATGAACTGGTTGGAGTTCAACCGAGTCTACATCGATTGTTTTCGGAATGTGTTGTTGTTCCTTACTCCAGAAGAGGAAGCATTGGCGGATTCCTTGTCTAATAAGGAATTGAGGACCTTGTTAGAGGACGAAGCTAAAATGTTTGCTTTATTTGCATTATTATCTGTTGACAGCAAGGCGTCGATGGAAGAGTTGGCGATGGTGAATGAATTTCCCGAAGTGTTCCTTGATGATATTACAGAATTACCTCCGACGAGAGAAGTTGAATTTAGCATCGATCTTGTTCCTGGTACGAGACCTATATTTATGGCGCCGTATAGGATGTCGACAGTGGAATTGGCTGAATTGAAATCTCAGATTGGAGAATTGTTGGATATAGAGTTTATCAGACCGAGTGTGTCGCCGTGGGGAGCCCTAGTGCTGTTGGTAAAGAAGAAGGATGGTAGTATGCGTCTGTGTATCAATTACCGTCAGTTGAATAAAGTGACCATTAAGAATAAGTATCCTCTTCCAAGGATTGACGATTTGATGGATCAGTTGGTGGGAGCTCGGGTGTTCAGTAAAATTGATTTGAGATCGGGTTACCATCAAATCAGAGTGAAAGAAGGTGATATCCAGAAAACGGCATTTAGAACTCGTTATGGACATTACGAATATACTGTAATGCCTTTTGGGGTGTCTAATGCGCCAAGAGTGTTTATGGAGTATATGAACCGAATATTCCATTCTTATCTGGATCAGTTTATTATTGTGTTTATTGATGATATACTGATTTATTCTAAGTATGGAGAAGAGTGTAACACCCCGTTTTATTTAATATTATATTAATATTTTCGAGTTACCGTTTGACGTTTATTTTGCGACGAGAATATTTATACTAACTGATATATCTGTTAATATATTTGGCGACGTATTATTCAGACCGGTAATTATTTTATTCGGTCCGATAATTATTTTGAGGGACCGGTAATTATTTTATTCGGTCCGGTATTTGTTTTGAGGGACCGGTAATTATTTTATTCGGTCCGGTATTTGTTTTGAGGGACCGATAATTATTTTATTCGGTCCGGTATTTGTTTTGAGGGACCGGTAATTATTTTATTCGGTCCGGTATTTGTTTTGAGGGACCGGTAATTATTTTATTCGGTCCGGTATTTGTTTTGAGGGACCGGTAATTATTTTATTCGGTCCGGTATTTGTTTTGAGGGACCGGTAATTATTTTGTTCGGTCCGGTTTTCATTCCGTTCGGTTCGGTAAAATATTATTCGGACTGATACTTAATTATTTGGAGTTATTTTAATTATTTAGGTTAATAATATTATTTAGTGTTATGAGTAGTATATTTTAAGAGGGGCTAATTGGTAATTTGAATTATGTCTTGCTACTAATCAAAACCAAATACACCTTGTTTTATGTCATAACTCACAAAACACACTTAGAGGCATTAGAGAGAGCTAGAGGGTCTTGGAGAAGAGAAGAAGAACAAGAACACAAAGCTTGGGTTTTGGGTTGGTTGAATCATCAAGAATCATTTCAAGTATATAAGGTAAGGGGTTTGATTTTCCAATGCCTATAGTTAGAGTTTGATTTGGTATATTTTGATTTGGGATAAAATTGATTTTTAGGGTTTATGAGTTGTGTTGAGTGATTTTGATAGAGGTTAGAAGAATTGATTTAGGTGTTATTGTTGTTGTTGGATTGTTATTGAATTAATTAAGAATAATTAGATTAGAAAAGAAAAACTAATTATATTAATGTTATAAAAAAAAAAAAAAAAGTTATGCAGGAAAACTTATGCAGAAACTCTGTTTCTGCTAAAGTTCTATTTATATTATTATATATATTAAATAATTATATTAATTAAATACAAATATGAAATAAGTTAGCCAATTTAATTTGGAACCCGATTATGTTCTGATTTCTCGATTTCGGTAATTTCGGCGACGGAGCTAGTTACTCCGAATTGGACGAAAATTGACGTGCTAGCTAACTTTGACGTGTAGAACGTCGTGGTGAGGTTAGTTTTTAGAGATTACGAGTTTTTAACGGAGTGACCCAAAATAGGCCAATTTACGGTTAATTCTAAACGAGTTGCATTTTAGTCGGTTTAAGTCGCGTATGGACAATCCGATTGCGACGTTGATAATTATGATTGATGCCGATTATTATGAATGACTTTTGCGACGATTATTGATGTTTGATTATTTTTCCATGTTTGGAATGAAGTGAATTATTTGATAATGATGTGGTGTGATTAAACATGATGTTTGCGACGGTTTATTTATAATGAATACTTGATGATATGCGATGCGATGATATGTTTATCTTGATGTGGATAAGTATGGCGACGTGGGCTTTATGCCAATCTTGATGCGTGATGATGATGTTTTTGTTGTGTCGTGTTTGTGATGTCGTGTTGTCAAGTCACATACATTGCATTGGCGACGAGGGCTTTTATGCCAAGCGACGAGGGCTTTTATGCCAAAGCGACGATGGGCTTTATGCCAAATGTCCCTAATTATGGACAAAGCGACGGGTACCACATGCATAACATAGTCGTGTCTCATGGAGTCGGTTATGTTTATTTTGAGTCTTTTGGCATTGAGTTTTATTTGATGACTTATGATGAATTGTGATGTTGTAGGATACTTTATTTTGTGATCATTTTTATGTTAAACATAAAGTGATTATGATTTGATACATTCACGAGGATTATGCGACGAATATAACATGGCGGTAAAGCGACGATATGAATTTATGGCGATGAAGTTTATATCTTGTTTTGATATGATTATGGCGAGTATGTGACGAAATTAAAGTGTTGATTCTATACACTAAATGATGATTTAAAGTGTGTGAGATTTGGATATGTGTTAATATATTCTTATTAATCCTATATCATTTATGATTCCAAACTATTCATATATTTCATCATGCCTTTAATTATATGTTTTGGAGTATCTCACCCTTTACTTGTTTCGCCGTTGCCTTTATATTGGTAACGTGCAGGTGATCCGCGAGGATGATGTGGATTAGCTCGAGTCTCTCTTTTTTTTTTTTGAGTCGCTCTGCTCTGATAGTAGTAACACTCGGGATTTGGGCGACGTTATTATTTTGGATATGATAGTTTATGTATACTATTTTATGACTTTATGAATTTATGTATTGATGATAACTTGTTGATGCGTATATTTTGTGAATACTCATATGGTTATATGATGTTAATGATATGAATCGGTATATCCGACTTTTGATTTTTGTGTTGTGCATTATATTGCAAAGTGATGAAAATGAATATGTGATACCTCAATTTATGTTTGGATGAAATTTTGAAACTCTGATTTTATTATTTATTACGAGGGGTTGAATTGGGGTGTTACATTAGTGGTATCAGAGCAGGCCGGTCTGTCCGACCAAGTTGTTGAGTCTTTAGTTGTTTAACAATCAAGTATTGTTATTTGTTGATTCTAATCCTTGTTTATGTGGTGAGCAGAAGTGTGATGGCCGGGAGAAATGCTGGAAGAAACGATGAGGCACTTGCTGCAGCTATGCATGCAATGGCTCAGGCATACCAGAATCCGCCAAACGCTGACGAGAACATAGGGTCTCGTAGTTTGGCAACCTTTCAGAGGGAGAACCCTCCTACTTTTGAAGGAAAGTATGATCCCGAAGGAGCACTGGCGTGGCTGAAAGAGATAGAGAGGATATTCAGGGTGATGGATTGTACCCTTGCTCAGAAAATCCGTTATGGTACACATAAGTTGACATTGGAAGCTGACGACTGGTGGGTCGAGACCCGTCAGAGGCTAGAGCTTGCTGGAGAAGAGATCTCGTGGGAGGTATTCCGAAGGGAATTCTTAAGAAAGTATTACCCGGAGGATGTAAGAGGAAAAAAGGAGATTGAATTCCTTGAGCTAAAGCAAGGAAACATGTCGATCACTGACTATGCAGCGAAGTTCACCAAGCTGGCTAAGTTCTATCCGCATTATGATGGACCCAATGCTGAGTTCTCTAAATGCATTAAGTTCGAAAATGGCTTACGTCCTGAGATTAAGAAAGCAGTGGGTTATCAAAAGATTCGCGTCTTTGCGGATTTGATTGATAGTTGCAGGATCTTTGAAGAGGATAGTAATGCCCATTATAAGATCATGTCTGAAAAGAGAAACAAAGGTCAACAAAATCGTGGGAAACCGTATGATGCCCCGGTTGGAAAAGGGAAGCAAAAAGTAGTCCAAGGGCGAAGGACTAGTGGGGGAGATGCCCCTGCTGGTATTGTTTGTTACAAATGTGGGAAGGCAGGACATAAAAGTAATGTTTGTAGAAGTGATGCCAGGGTTAAGGAGAATGAAGTGAGATGTTTCCGATGTGGAGAAGTGGGGCATATAACCCGTGATTGCAAGCATAAGGATGTGGTTTGTTTTAATTGCGGTGAGGGGGATCACATTAGTTCTCAATGTAAGAAGCCTAAGAGGACTCATGATTCGGGAAAAGTGTTGGCTTTGTCGGGAGCTCCGAAGGCAAACGAGGATGGACTTGTTCGAGGTACTAGTTTCATTAATAGCATTCCTCTTATTACTATTATTGATACTGGTGCTACTCATAGTTTTATTGCTGCTGATTGTGTTAAGAGATTGGGTCTTACTTTATCCTCCTTGAATAGAGATATGATTGTAGAGGTTCCAGCTAAGGGAACGGTTACTACCTCCTTTGTGTGTTCAGATTGTCCTTTATCAATCTTTGATCGAGATTTCCTTGTGAACCTTATTTGGTTGCCGCTTGTCGGAATGGATGTGGTCTTAGGTATGGACTGGTTAAAATCTAATTATGTTCATATCAATTGCTATAACAACTCGGTGATGTTTTCTTCCTTAGAAGAAGAAGAACGAGCCACTTTGGTAACAACGAAGCAGTTGAACGCGTTTATGAAGGAAGAGGCGTTAATGTTTTTGTTGATGGAGACTCTGTCTGTTGAGAGTCAGGCTGTGATTGCAAACTTTCCGGTGGTATGCGACTTTCCCGAAGTATTCCCTGATGAGATTCCTAGTGCACCGCCAAGAAGAGAAGTTGAATTTTCTGTGGACCTTGTCCCTGGTACCAGACCTATCTCTATGGCACCATACAGGATGTCCGCATCCGAGTTATCAGAATTGAAGAGCCAATTAGAAGATTTGCTCGAGAAGAAGTTTGTTAGGCCAAGTGTGTCACCGTGGGGAGCTCCTGTGTTATTGGTGAAGAAGAAGGATGGTAGCATGAGACTTTGCATCGACTACCGTCAGTTGAACAAAGTAACGATCAAGAATAGATATCCGCTTCCAAGAATTGATGATTTGATGGACCGATTGGTTGGCGCTCGCATGTTTAGTAAGATTGATTTGAGATCGGGTTACCATCAAATAAGGGTGAAAGAAGAAGATGTTCAGAAAACTGCTTTCAGGACGAGGTATGGACATTACGAGTATTTGGTGATGCCTTTCGGTGTCACTAACGCACCGGGAGTATTCATGGAATACATGAATCGTATTTTCCATCCTTACTTGGATCGTTTTGTGGTGGTTTTTATTGATGACATTCTGATTTTTTCTAAATCGGAAGAAGAACATGCAGAGCATTTGCGCATTGTGTTAGAAGTTCTGAAAGAGAAGAAGCTTTATGCTAAGTTGTCAAAGTGCGAGTTCTGGTTAAGTGAAGTTAGCTTTTTGGGCCATGTCATTTCTGGTAATGGCATTGCGGTGGATCCTTCAAAAGTTGATGCGGTGTTGAGATGGGAAACTCCTAAGTCGGTTACCGAGATTAGAAGTTTCTTAGGCTTGGCTGGCTATTATAGAAGATTCATTGAAGGATTTTCAAAGTTGGCACTTCCTTTGACAAAGTTGACTTGCAAAGGAGCTGCATTTGTGTGGGATGTCAAGTGTGAAGAAAGTTTCATGGAATTGAAGAAAAGGTTGACGACGGCTCCGATCTTGATTTTGCCTAATCCGGAGAAACCGTTTGTTGTTTATTGTGATGCTTCTAAGATGGGTTTAGGTGGTGTGCTCATGCAGAATGGAAAGGTGGTTGCTTATGCTTCTAGGCAATTGAAGGTTCATGAGAAGAATTATCCTACTCACGATTTGGAACTTGCGGCAGTTGTTTTTGTGCTTAAGATTTGGAGGCATTATCTTTATGGTTCTAGATTTGAAGTATTTAGTGACCATAAAAGTTTGAAGTACTTGTTCGAGCAGAAAGAGCTTAATATGAGACAAAGGCGGTGGCTTGAATTGTTGAAAGATTATGACTTTGGATTGAATTACCATCCTGGTAAAGCGAATGTGGTGGCCGATGCCTTAAGTCGCAAGACTTTGCATATGTCACTTTTGATGGTGAAAGAGTTGGAAATGATTGAGCAATTTAGAGATATGAGTCTTGTGATCGAGGTGACGCCGAAGAGTGTTATTCTGGGGATGTTAAAGATCAATAATGATTTCCTTGATAATATTAGAGAAGCTCAGAAGTTAGATGCAAAGTTTGTTGACTTGATGGTTAGTATTGGACAAACTGAGAATGATGATTTCAAGTTGGATGCGAATGGTGTGTTGAGATTCTGTGACAGGATTTGTATTCCTGATGATGTGGATTTGAAGAGAATGATTTTAGAAGAATGTCACCGAAGTAACTTGAGTATTCATCCAGGAGCGACCAAAATGTACCAAGATTTGAAGAAGTTATTTTGGTGGTCTGGTATGAAAAGAGAAGTAGCTCAGTTTGTTTATGCTTGTTTGACTTGTCAGAAGTCGAAGGTGGAGCATCAGAAACCTGCTGGGCTGATGCAACCGTTAGAGATTCCGGAATGGAAATGGGATAGCATTTCTATGGATTTCGTGACGGGGTTACCGAATACACCAAGAGGACATGATGCGATATGGGTTATCGTTGATAGGCTCACAAAGTCGACTCACTTTATTCCTATTAACATCACTTATCCCGTATCAAAGTTGGCGGAAATTTATACGCATGTGATAGTGAGATTACATGGTATTCCTCTTTGTATCGTTTCGGATAGAGATCCGAGGTTCACTTCAGATTTTTGGAAAAGCTTGCAAGAAACTTTGGGTTCTAAGTTGAGGTTAAGTTCAACTTATCATCCTCAAACTGATGGTCAGACGGAGAGAACAATTCAATCTTTAGAAGATTTGTTGCGGGCTTGTATTCTTGAACACGGTGGTTCATGGGATACTTATATTCCTTTGATTGAGTTCACTTATAACAACAGTTTTCACTCGAGTATTGGAATGGCACCTTTCGAGGCTTTGTATGGTCGGAGGTGTAGAACTCCTTTGTGTTGGCATGAGTCGGGTGAAAGTGTGGTGCTTGGACCGGAGTTGGTTAGAGAGACAACCGAGGCGGTTAAGATGATTAGAGAAAAGATGAGAATTTCGCAAAGTAGGCAAAAGAGTTACCATGATAAAAGAAGGAAAGATTTGGAATTTCAATCGGGTGATCATGTGTTTCTACGAGTTACTCCTACAACCGGTGTTGGAAGAGCTTTGAAATCGAAGAAGTTAACTCCTCGCTTTATTGGACCTTACCAAATCACTAGTAAAGTGGGAAAAGTGGCTTATCGAGTGGCGTTACCGCCGAATCTTTCAAACTTGCACGACGTATTTCATGTGTCGCAACTTCGGAAGTATGTTCCGGATCCTTCACATGTAATTGAGATGGATGATATTCAAGTTCGAGACAATCTTACAGTGGAGACGATGCCGTTGAGGATTGAAGATCGAGAGATAAAGACCCTTCGTGGTAAGGAGATCTCTTTGGTCAAAGTTGTGTGGATAGGAGCAGCTGGTGAAAGCGCAACGTGGGAGTTGGAAAGCAAGATGCAGGATTCATATCCCGAGCTTTTCGAGTCAGGTAAATTTTCGAGGACGAAATTCTTTTAAGTGGGGGAGAGTTGTAACACCCCGTTTTATTTAATATTATATTAATATTTTCGAGTTACCGTTTGACGTTTATTTTGCGACGAGAATATTTATACTAACTGATATATCTGTTAATATATTTGGCGACGTATTATTCAGACCGGTAATTATTTTATTCGGTCCGATAATTATTTTGAGGGACCGGTAATTATTTTATTCGGTCCGGTATTTGTTTTGAGGGACCGGTAATTATTTTATTCGGTCCGGTATTTGTTTTGAGGGACCGGTAATTATTTTATTCGGTCCGGTATTTGTTTTGAGGGACCGGTAATTATTTTATTCGGTCCGGTATTTGTTTTGAGGGACCGGTAATTATTTTATTCGGTCCGGTATTTGTTTTGAGGGACCGGTAATTATTTTGTTCGGTCCGGTTTTCATTCCGTTCGGTTCGGTAAAATATTATTCGGACTGATACTTAATTATTTGGAGTTATTTTAATTATTTAGGTTAATAATATTATTTAGTGTTATGAGTAGTATATTTTAAGAGGGGCTAATTGGTAATTTGAATTATGTCTTGCTACTAATCAAAACCAAATACACCTTGTTTTATGTCATAACTCACAAAACACACTTAGAGGCATTAGAGAGAGCTAGAGGGTCTTGGAGAAGAGAAGAAGAACAAGAACACAAAGCTTGGGTTTTGGGTTGGTTGAATCATCAAGAATCATTTCAAGTATATAAGGTAAGGGGTTTGATTTTCCAATGCCTATAGTTAGAGTTTGATTTGGTATATTTTGATTTGGGATAAAATTGATTTTTAGGGTTTATGAGTTGTGTTGAGTGATTTTGATAGAGGTTAGAAGAATTGATTTAGGTGTTATTGTTGTTGTTGGATTGTTATTGAATTAATTAAGAATAATTAGATTAGAAAAGAAAAACTAATTATATTAATGTTATAAAAAAAAAAAAAAAGTTATGCAGGAAAACTTATGCAGAAACTCTGTTTCTGCTAAAGTTCTATTTATATTATTATATATATTAAATAATTATATTAATTAAATACAAATATGAAATAAGTTAGCCAATTTAATTTGGAACCCGATTATGTTCTGATTTCTCGATTTCGGTAATTTCGGCGACGGAGCTAGTTACTCCGAATTGGACGAAAATTGACGTGCTAGCTAACTTTGACGTGTAGAACGTCGTGGTGAGGTTAGTTTTTAGAGATTATGAGTTTTTAACGGAGTGACCCAAAATAGGCCAATTTACGGTTAATTCTAAACGGGTTGCATTTTAGTCGGTTTAAGTCGCGTATGGACAATCCGATTGCGACGTTGATAATTATGATTGATGCCGATTATTATGAATGACTTTTGCGACGATTATTGATGTTTGATTATTTTTCCATGTTTGGAATGAAGTGAATTATTTGATAATGATGTGGTGTGATTAAACATGATGTTTGCGACGGTTTATTTATAATGAATACTTGATGATATGCGATGCGATGATATGTTTATCTTGATGTGGATAAGTATGGCGACGTGGGCTTTATGCCAATCTTGATGCGTGATGATGATGTTTTTGTTGTGTCGTGTTTGTGATGTCGTGTTGTCAAGTCACATACATTGCATTGGCGACGAGGGCTTTTATGCCAAGCGACGAGGGCTTTTATGCCAAAGCGACGATGGGCTTTATGCCAAATGTCCCTAATTATGGACAAAGCGACGGGTACCACATGCATAACATAGTCGTGTCTCATGGAGTCGGTTATGTTTATTTTGAGTCTTTTGGCATTGAGTTTTATTTGATGACTTATGATGAATTGTGATGTTGTAGGATACTTTATTTTGTGATCATTTTTATGTTAAACATAAAGTGATTATGATTTGATACATTCACGAGGATTATGCGACGAATATAACATGGCGGTAAAGCGACGATATGAATTTATGGCGATGGAGTTTATATCTTGTTTTGATATGATTATGGCGAGTATGTGACGAAATTAAAGTGTTGATTCTATACACTAAATGATGATTTAAAGTGTGTGAGATTTGGATATGTGTTAATATATTCTTATTAATCCTATATCATTTATGATTCCAAACTATTCATATATTTCATCATGCCTTTAATTATATGTTTTGGAGTATCTCACCCTTTACTTGTTTCGCCGTTGCCTTTATATTGGTAACGTGCAGGTGATCCGCGAGGATGATGTGGATTAGCTCGAGTCTCTTTTTTTTTTTTTGAGTCGCTCTGCTCTGATAGTAGTAACACTCGGGATTTGGGCGACGTTATTATTTTGGATATGATAGTTTATGTATACTATTTTATGACTTTATGAATTTATGTATTGATGATAACTTGTTGATGCGTATATTTTGTGAATACTCATATGGTTATATGATGTTAATGATATGAATCGGTATATCCGACTTTTGATTTTTGTGTTGTGCATTATATTGCAAAGTGATGAAAATGAATATGTGATACCTCAATTTATGTTTGGATGAAATTTTGAAACTCTGATTTTATTATTTATTACGAGGGGTTGAATTGGGGTGTTACAAAGAGCATGCAGGGCATTTGAGAATTGCTTTGTAAGTGCTGAAAGATAATAAGCTGTTTGCTAAACTATCGAAGTGTGAGTTCTGGATAAAGACTGTGAGTTTCTTGGGGCATGTGATATCTGGCGACGGTGTAGCGGTGGACCCATCGAAAGTGAGTCCAGTGTTGCAGTGGGAACCGCCGAAGACAGCAACGGAAATTAGAAGCTTTTTGGGTTTGGCAGGTTATTACCGAAGGTTTATTGAGGGACTTTCTAGTTTGGCGTTTCCATTGACCCAGTTGACGAGGAAGGATCAAGTTTTTGTGTGGGATGCTGCTTGTGAAGAAAGCTTTGAAGAACTAAAAAAGAGATTGACTACGGCACCAGTGTTAATATTGCCAAATCCGAGTGAACCTTTCGTGTTGTATTGTGATGCGTCTAAGATGGGATTAGGCGGGGTTCTTATGCATAATGGTAAGGTGGTGGCGTATGCTTCGCGGAAATTGAGGGTGCATGAGAGGAATTAGCCTACTCATGACCTTGAATTGGCTGCAGTAGTTTTCGTGTTAAAAATATGGAGACACTATCTGTATGGTTCGAGATTTGAGGTGTTCAGTGACCATAGGAGTCTGGAATATCTGTTTGATTAGAAATAGCTAAATATGAGACAGAGAAGATGGTTGAAATTCTTGAAGGATTACGATTTCAGTTTGAGTTATCATCCAGGAAAGGCGAATGTAGTAGCCGATGCTTTGAGCAGAAAAACAAGTCATATGTCGGCTTTGATGGTAAAAGAAATGGAGCTAATTGAGCAGTTCAGAGGTTTGAGCATGGTTTGTGAAATTAAGATAGGTGGTGTGATGTTGGGCAAGTTGCAAGTGAATAATGATTTCTTGGATATGATTAAAGAGAACCAAAAGCTAGATATGAAGTTAGTAGATTTGATGCCTGGAGTAGGAAGTGACTCCGATAGTGATTTTAAGTTGGATAGTACATGTCTGTTGAGATTCAGAGGCAGGATTTGTGTACCGGATAATGATGAGCTGAAGAGGTCAATTTTGAATGAGGGACATCGTAGTAGTTTGAGTATCCATCCGGGAGCTACGAAGATGTACTACGATTTAAGAAAGATATTTTGGTGGTCTGGTATGAAAAGAGATATAACTCGATTTGTTTACGCCTGTTTGACATGTCAGAAGTCAAAAGTGGAACACCAAAAACCTTCTAGAATGATGCAACCGTTGGAAGTTCCGGTTTGGAAATGGGATTGTATAACCATGGATTTTGTTACAGGTTTGCCAAATACGGCGAGAGGATTTGATGCTATTTGGGTAATTGTGGATCGACTTACGAAGTCTTCACATTTTGTGCCGATCAATATCAATTTTCCGTTGGAGAAGCTAGCAGAGATTTACATTCGGGTAATTGTGAAGCTACACGGAGTTCCGTCGAGTATCGTGTCGGATAGAGATCCGAGGTTTACTTCAGATTTTTGGAAGAGTTTACAGGAAGCTTTGGATACTAAGTTGAAGTTGAGTTCAGCTTACCATCCGCAAACTGATGGTCAGTCAGAGAGGACTATTCAGTCGCCGGAGGATTTGCTAAGGGCTTATGTGTTGGAAAAGGGTGGTGCGTGGGATACTCATTTACCGTTGATCGAGTTCACGTACAACAACAGTTACCATTCTAGTATTGGAATGGCACCGTTTGAGGCTTTATATGGTAGAAGATGCAGAACTCCTCTATGTTGGTATGAGACGGGTGAGAATGTAGTATTGGGACCAGAAATTGTGTAGCAGACTACTGAGACAATTCAGATGATTCGTGAGAAAATAAAAGCGTTTCAGAGTAGGCAGAAAAGTTATCATGATAACCGAAGGAAAGAACTAGAATTCAGTGAAGGTGATCACGTGTTCCTGAGAGTTAACCCAGTGACTGGTGTGGACCGTGCGTTGAAGTCCAAGAAGTTGGATCCTAAGTTTATTGGGCCGTATCAGATTTTGAAGAGGATTGGTGTTGTAGCTTATAGGGTGGCGTTGTCGCCTGAACTGTCGAACTTGTATGACGTGTTTCATGTGTCGCAACTTTGAAGGTATGTCTCGAATCCATCTCATGTGATTCAGAGAGATGAAGTTCAAGTCAGGGAGAATCTTACCGTTGAGACGATGCCGTTGAGGATCGAGGATTGTAAGATGAAGCAACTCCGAGGGGAGGAGATATCTTTGGTGAAAGTGGCTTGGGGAGGTGCTGCAGGAGGCAGTGTGACCTGGGAATTGGAAAGCAGGATGCGGGAAGCGTATCCGGAATTGTTTCCATCAGGTAATTTTCGAGGACGAAAATAATTAAAGTGGGGGAGAGTTGTAACATCCATTTTAATTATTTAGTCTTTCTGGTGTTATTTTATTTCGGCGTGTCTTTTGTGGAGATTATGTAAGAAACTATAGCCTTTAATATTAATATAATATAATTGATAATGATAATAATTTGATAATTAATAGTCATATTATTATTATTATTATTATTATTATTATTATTATTATTATTGTTATTATTATTATTATTGGAATAAAAGAAATGAGGAATAAGGGATTTAAGAGGGGGTATTAGTGAGTTTTGGAGAGAAAGGAAAGAAAGAACACGATCAAATGGAGAGAGAGGTTGAGAAGGAAGAACAAGAGGAAGAAGAAGAAGGCCATGGCTGTCGGATTCTTGGGAGTTTTTCATCAATCGAAGCAACTAGCCGAGGTAAGGGGGGAGAAACGGATTGGGATTGGTAATTGCATGAATTGGGTAGTTAGGGATTCCTTAACCCCATAGGGATTTGATGAACATAATTAGTATGTTGTTGTGTTTCTAATCATTGCTGTTATGGTGAACCTCTTGCATGTGGTTGTATAAGAATGGTTTGGATGGTTTGGGTGATTTTGCGTAGTTTACCGTTTTGGGTCGGAAATGATTTAATCGGTAGAATTGATGGTTTATCGGGTAAAACCTAGAATAAGTCGTGTAGTTTAGTCGTAGCATGTTAGGCTAAGACTGCAGGGACTGGTTTGGTGAGAATCAGATGGGTTTTGAGCTTCTGATGGATTTATGAACAGTGAGGGTTTTGTGAAATCGCAGACGTTCACCAGCACCTTCTCTAGGCGAGCTAGTAGCGAGCATTCGCTAGGAATTCCCTAGGCGAGTTGGGTAGCGAATACTTCCAGTAGCTTATGTCTGCCTTCGCTAGCAAGTTCGCTAGGTGAGTGAGGCAGCGAGCGTTCGCTGAGGCCTCGCTAGGCGAGTGAGCCAGCGAGCGTGACAAAATGTGATTTTGT